>WHPX01000042.1:0-33966 GCA_011057435.1 Actinia equina
GATACTCAAGTCTTCTCTACCTTTTCGAAACTAGAGTCCTTTTAACTTCTTTTCTGACTTTCAAAAACCTGCCTATCCCTACCACTAACATCAATCTCACCCCGTTACAGGGGTTTTATCGACACCGTTTCGAAGTTGCTTTGGGGATTCCATCTATATAATATGGAAAAGGAAAACATTTTATACCTAATATCCAAGCAACTTTTCAGATCGTCGTAGTCGTAATCACAGTTCATGACAAAAGGCCATTACAATTTGAACGCTTTCGTTCTGGGAACTTCTCTACACAATCCGCCATTCATAGCTGCTCATAACACTTAGTCTCATTTTTCAAATGTTTCTTTCAGTCCTGTTCTTCTTCAAAAGCGTCTTACATTCTTCGCATCAATATGGTAGACAAAACATTGATAGACTTTTATAAAACAGGGAATGGGGGGGGGGTGTGGGGTAGGTGTGCGGGTAATGGTGGGGTAATAACGGTTATATAATACAAAATCGGAGAGAAAGGAAGTACACTTTAGACGGGGTAAGCCTCCGCGTTGTCAATGCGATTTTAGATAGAACCCCAGTCCCTATATACTCAGGTATCAATTCTCCTAATGCGCGAGGTATTTCTATATCGATCTCCTAATGATTAGGTTTTAAGGTACTCGATCTTCCTAATGGTTAGGTATGTATTATATCGATCTCCCTAATGGTTAGGATTTAGATCGATATTTTTAATATATACGATCTCCAATGGATTAGTATTCAGGTATCGATACTCTAATGGTTAGGTATTTCAATATATCGATCTCTAATGGTTAGTAGTTCATGAACAATTAGGAGATCGATATATGAAAACATAATAACATAGGAGATCGATATATGAAAAGACCTTAAACCATTCAGGAGATTCGATACCTGAAATATCTAACATTGGAGGATCGATTATATGAAAAAACTAAACCATTAGGAAATCGAAACCGAAAGACCTAACCATAGGAGATCGATATATAAAATACCTAACCATGAGGAGTCGATATATGAAATACCTAATCATTAATAGATCGATATAAAAATACCTAACCATTCGGAGATCGATACCTAAAAATACCTAGTCATAGGGATTAGATATATAAAATACCTAACCATTAGGAGGATCGATACCTAAAATACCTCACATGAGGAGATCGATCTTATAAATACCAACATTCGGAGTTGATACTGAAATACTCATCCATTAAGAGATCCGATATATGAAATACCTAACCATTAGGAGATCGATCTATAAAAACTAACAATTAGGAGATCGATATATAAAATACCTAACCTATTAGGAGAGCGTATATACCAATACTAATCATTAGGACATCGGGTATATAAAATACCTAAACATTAGGAGATCGATACATAAACAACCTAACCATTAGGAGATCGATACCTTAAAATACGAATCTAATTAGGAGATGATAATGACAGTACTTCATAAGAGATCATCTATAAAAATACCTAAGCATTAGGCGATCGATATATGCATAAAACTAACCATTAATGAGAGCCGATATTGAAATACCCTAACCATAAGGAGACTCGATACTGAAGGACCAACCTTTAGGAGATCGATATATAAAATACCTAACCATTAGAGAGATCGATACCTGAATAACTAAACAATTAGGGATCGAATATGAACTACCTAACCATTAGGAGATCCGCATACCTGGAACTACCGGTAACGCATTAGGAGATGATAGTAATGATAAGTATATACGGTACATTAGTGAGATCGCTAATGTATGAAAAAAAAACATATATAAATACAAACCATTCAGGAGATCGATATATAAATACCTAAACCCTTCAGGAGATTGCACACCTGGAAAATAGCCGAACATTAGGAGATCGATCCCTGAAATACCCTAACCATTAGGAGAGCGATATATGAAAACTAACCATTAGGATGATCGATATTATGCAAATACTACTATTAGGAGATCGATAATATAAAATACCTAACCATTAGGAGATCGAACCTGAAATACCTAACCCATTAGAAGATCGACTGAATACCTAACCATTAGGAGATCGATATATAAATACCTAACCATAGGAGATCGATATTATAAATACCAAGCATTAGGAGATCGATACCTGAAATACCTAACCATTAGGAGATCGATATATGAAATACCTAACCATTAGGAGATCGATATATGAAAAAAATATATATAAATACCTAACCATTAGGAGATCGATATATAAATTACCTAACCATTAGGAGATTGATACCTGAAATACCTAACCATTAGGAGATCGATATATGAAATACCTAACCATTAGGAGATTGATATATAAAATACCTAACCATTAGGAGATCGATATATGAAATACCTAACCATTAGGAGATCGATATATGAAATACATAACCATTACTAGATCGATACCTGAAATACCTAACAATTAGGAGATCGATATATAAAATACTTAACCATTAGGAGATCGATATATAAAATACCTAACCATTAGGAGATCAATATATAAAATACCTAACCATTAGGAGATCGAAACCTGAAATACCTAACCATTAGAAGATCGATTTTTGAAATACCTAACCATTAGGAGATCGATATATAAAATACCTAACCATTAGGAGATCGATACCTGAAATACCTAACCATTAGGTGTCGATCTCCTAATGGTTAGGTATTTTTTATATCGATCTACTAATGATTAGGTATTTCATATATCGATCTCCTAATGGTTAGGTATTTTATATATCGATCTCCTAATGGTTAGGTATTTCAGGTATCGATTTCCTAATGGTTAGTTATTTCATATATCGATCTCCTAATGGTTAGATATTTCAGGTATCGATCTCCTAATGGTTAGGTATTTCATATATCGATCTCCTAATGGTTATGTATTTCATATATCGATCTCCTAATGGTTAGGTATTTTATATATCGATCTCCTAATGGTTAGGTATTTCATATATCGATCTCCTAATGGTTAGGTATTTCAGGTATCGATCTCTTAATGGTTAGGTATTTTTTATATCGATCTCCTAATGATTAGGTATTTCATATATCGATCTCCTAATGGTTAGGTGTTTCATATATCGATCTCCTAATGGTTACGTATTTCAGGTATCGATCTCCTAATGCTTAGGTATTTTATATATCGATCTCCTAATGCTTAGGTATTTCGAATATCGATCTTCTAATGGTTAGGTATTTCAGGTTTCGATCTCCTAATGGTTAGGTATTTTATATATCGATCTCCTAATAGTTAGGTATTCATATATCGATCTCCTAATGGTTAGGTATTTCATATATCGATCTCCTAATGGTTAGGTATTTCAGGTATCGATCTCCTAATGGTTAGGTATTTCAGGTATCAATCTCCTAATGGTTAGGTATTTTATATATCGATCTCCTAATGGTTAGGTATTTTATATATGTTTTTTTCATATATCGATCTCCTAATGGTTAGGTATTTCATATATCGATCTCCTAATGGTTACGTATTTCAGGTATCGATCTCCTAATGGTTAGGTATTTCATATATCGATCTCCTAATGGTTAGGTATTTCAGGTATCGATCTCCTAATGGTTAGGTATTTTATATATCGATCTCCTAATGGTTAGGTACTTCAGGTATCGATCTCCTTATGGTTAGGTATTTCATATATCGATCTCTTAATGGTTAGTTATTTCATATATCGATCTCCTAATGATTAGGTATTTTATATATCGATCTCTTAATGATTAGGTACTTCATATATCAATCTCCTAATGATTAGGTATTTTAGGTATCGATCTCCTAATGGTTAGGTTTTTTATGTATCGATCTCCTAATGGTTAGGTATTTTATATATCGATGTCCTAATGATTAGGTATTTTATATATCGATCTCCTAATGGTTAGGTATTTTATATATCGATCTCCTAATGGTTAGGTTTTATATAGATCGATCTCCTAATGGTTAGGTATTTCATATATCGATCTCTTAATGGTTGAGTATTTCAGGTATCAATCTCCTAATGGTTAGGTATTTTATATATCGATCTCCTAATGATTAGGTATTTTAGGTATCGATCTCCTAATGGTTAGGTATTTTATATATCGATCTCCTAATGATTAGGTATTTTAGGTATCGATCTCCTAATGGTTAGGTATTTTATATATCGATCTATTAATGATTAGGTATTTCATATATCGATCTCCTAATGGTTAGGTATTTTATATATCGATCTCCTAATGGTTAGGTATTTCAGGTTTCGATTTCCTAATGGTTAGTTTTTTCATATATCGATCTCCAAATGGTTAGATATTTCAGGTATCGATCTCCTAATGGTTAGGTATTTCATATATCGATCTCCTAATGTTTATGTATTTCATATATCGATCTCCTAATGGTTATGAAATAACTAACCATTAAGAGATCGATATATGAAATACCTAACCATTAGGAGATCGATACCTGAAGTACCTAACCATTAGGAGATCGATATATGAAAAATATATATATAATATACCTAACCATTAGGAGATCGATATATGAAATACCTAACCATTAGGAGATCGATACCTTAAATACCTAATCATTAGGAGATCGATATATAAAATACCTAAGCATTAGGAGATTGATACCTGAGTAGTATAGGGAATGGGGGTTCTATCGCAGTGACAACCGGAGGATTACCCGTCTAAAGTGAATTCTCCGATTTTTACCGTTATTACCCGCATTCCCTGTTTTAAGTCTATAATGTGTTAGTCTACATATGGAGTGCGAAGAATGTAAGAGAACTTTTAAGAAAGAAGCAGACTTAAAGAAACATTTGAAAATGAAGACGAAGTGTATGAGCAGCTATGATTGCGGATGTGGTAAGAAGTTCAAGACGAAAGTTAAATTGTATTGGCATTGTCAGGACTGTGAGTACGACTACGACGATCTGAAAAGTGCTTGGTATTAGGTATAAAATGTTTCCTATTATATAGATGGAATCCCAAAGCAACTTCGAAACGGTGTCGATACCCGGTAACGGTGAGATTGATGTTAGGCAGTTTTGGCGAAAGTCAGAAAAGAAGGTTAAAAGGACGCTTCGAAAAGGTATAGAAGACTTAGGAGCCCTGAAAGCAAGTATAATGGTAGAAGTGAGTCTATCGAAAGACGAGGTGACGACGACAGCAATGCTGCGATCAAAGTCGTTAGTGATATTAGAATCTACGAATTTGGATAGGTCACTCAGTGAAGCCTTAGAAGCAATAATGGAGTCGCTGTCTAACTACACGAAAGATGGATCAGGTTGGACAGTGGAGGAGGTTGAAGGAATAGAGATAAGTATGGCTAGGTACGTACCCATACGTGGAGGAAGTTACGTACCACTACCAGTGTGGGTAGAAAGGAAGAAGGCTATTGTAAACGTGAAGAATGACGATAACAGATGCTTTATGTGGGCAATCAGGTCTGCACTGTATCCAGCAGAGAAGGATCCCTGCAGGATGAGTAAGTATCCCACAGACGATTTAGAGTGGGATGGTGTGGAATTTCCCATGCAGTTGATAGACATTCCCATATTTGAGGAGATAAACGATCTAGCAATTAACGTTTACGGAGTCAGAGAGCAGACGATAGTACCGTTAGTCCTGTCAAAGAGTAAAGGAGAGCGCGTACATCTCTTCTACCACGGCGGACATTACTCATGGGTTAAGCACATTAGCAGACTATTCTACAGACATACTAAGCATAAAGGTAAAAAGTACTTCTGCGACTGTTGTTTACTGTCATTCACCTCCCTAAAGTCCCTAAAGAACCACGACGAGATCTGCCGCGGAGTCGAAGAAGTGGCGCAACGGATCCAGATGCCCGCCAACAAAGAGCTTTCATACGCAGACCATCAAAAGCAGATGCAGGTCCCTTACGTGATATATGCAGACTTCGAAGCGTTGATAACTAAGGAACAGCAGAAAAGTGGCGCCACGAATAAGGTAGGATTACACGAGATTTGCTCCTTTGGTTACATAGTAGTCAGATCAGACGGCAAGGCCGACCCTCCTGTGATTTACCGAGGTAAAAACGCATCTAATAAGTTTCTAGAAGCATTGCGAGAAGAGGAGGAGGAGATAAGAGAACGATTAAGACGTCCAAAGAAGATGGAATTTACCAAAGAGAACCAGGAGGAATTTCACAAGGCAAAGAAATGCCACATTTGTCAACATACGCTTCTTCAGTTTGGAAGACAAGCAAAGAAAGCGTGGGACGAAGATGGAAAGTATCTAGGAGAAGCTCATTTTAAATGCGGGAAGTATGCTAAGAAAGGTGAGAAGCCAGGAAAGCCCTCCACGCACTGCATTCACTGTCATAAAGCATTCGTTGAAGACTTCTACGTGGATAAGGTTAGAGATCACTGCCACATCACGGGTAAATACAGAGGAGCGGCTCATTGGAAATGCAATATAAACTTCAAAGTAAATCCAGACATGGAGATTCCCGTGTTCTTTCACAACCTTCGCGGTTACGACTCCCATTTACTCCTTCAGGGAACAGACGGATCCGACGTCAAATGCATACCCAACAACAAAGAACGGTACATGTCCGTAACTGTTGGTAAGTTAAAGTTCTTAGACTCACAGCAATTCATGGCAGACTCTTTAGCAAACCTCGTAAAGTACAACACCAACTTCCCCATTTCCAGTAAATACGGAGCGGAAAGGAAAGGAGTCTACCCATACGAATACATGGATTCCTGGGAGCGCTTTCAAGAATCTTTGCCCAGCAAAGATTGCTTCTACAGCACCCTAAACGAGTCCGGTATAAAGGACGAGGAGTACCAGCATGCGTTAGACGTGTGGGAAAAGTACTCCTGTGAGAATATGGGGGATTACCACGACATTTACCTACCTGGACGCAAACAACCTTTACGGTTGGGCAATGTCACAGTACTTGCCTGTGAGAGACTTCGAATGGGACACCGTGCGACCCATAGACTTCTACATGAAGGTAGGAAAGGAGGAAGACAAAGGTTACGTTTTAGAAGTGGATCTGGAGTACCCAGAGCACCTGCACGACGAACACAACGAATTCCCCTTAGCACCAGAAGCAATAGAGATACCATTTAAGCAGCTATCACCACTGCAAAAGCAAATGTGCCCTGGTTACAAACCGTACAGGAAACTAACTATGAACCTGATGGATAAAACGAAGTATGTGGTACATTACCGCAACCTGCAGTTCTACGTACGCCACGGAATGCGCGTAAAGAAGATCCACAGAGTCCTAAAATTCACGCAGGAACCCTGGATGCGCCCCTACATTGACTTTAACACACAGAAACGTACCGCAGCTAAGAATGACTTCGAGAAAAACCTCTTTAAACTAATGAACAACAGCGTATTTGGTAAGACGATGGAGAACATCCGCAAGCGCGTAAGCGTAAAAATAGTTAGCACCAAAGAGGAAGCAGAAGCATACGTGTCACAGCCTGGATTCGTTAGATATGTAGAAATGCTGAACTTCTATGTGATTCACATGAAGAAGGCGAACCTGCTCCTGAATAAACCCGTATACACCGGCTTTACAGTGTTAGACCTATCGAAGCTGCTGATGTATGAGTTTTACTACGACAAACTAAAGCCAAAGTACGGTGATAAGTGTCACCTTTTGTACACAGACACCGACTCCCTAATCCTAGAAGTGCAAACGGAAGACGTCTACCAGGATTGCGTCGAAGGCATAGACGAGTACGACACCAGCGGTTACCCGAAGGAGCACTTCCTTTACAGTGCAAAAAACAAGAAGGTAATAGGAAAGATGAAAGACGAGATGTTAGGAAAACCCATAGTAGAGTACGTGGGTCTGAAACCAAAGATGTACAGCGTGCTAAAGTTGGACGGCGTAGAAAAGAAAGCCAAAGGCGTTAAAAAATACGTGGTTAAGAAGGACATAACCCACGAGTCCTACTTGAACGTATTACGAACGCGCAAGGAACAGCGGCACAAGATGAACAGCCTGCGCAGCTATGGTCATCAGATACATAACGTCACGCAGGAGAAGGTGTCACTGTCTGCATTTGACGGTAAGCGATGGATGTGCGATGACGGAGTGCACACGATAGCATTCGGACATCACACAATAAGCAGTTCTTCTTTGACGAACCCGCGCGTGGGACCATCGTGAAGATAATACAAGATGGGCTGACCCTTCTTAGCTATTACGCTTCGGATCTGGTAAGTTTCCAAAGACCAATTAGGATCCGTAGCTCTTTTGGATCCTCCTTCTAATTCGCCCGGTCCATAAAGATATCGGACCGTGACATTACCTAATTTCTTTTCATTGGGGAAGACCGCCCTCGAACTCCTAACGTAGGACTTGTGTTCCACGTCTTTCTTTTTTATGGCGTCCTTGGGTTTCGTTCCAGTAGCCCTGGCCGCCTCGTTATTCAAAGCCGCGATGACCTGAGAGAGCCGCTGTGTCCATTCCTTGTTTCGCTTAGAGGGATCTTCCAGCTCTTTCCAATATTGGTATCCAAAGAGACGCTCAGCCAGGGTTTTATTGAATCTTTCGACGATGCTCTGACCTCTGTGGTACTCTGCTTCGGCTCTTCTTATCTTGGTGTCGTGGTCTTTCAAGGTCTTGGTAACCACGCCCATGAACTCCGTCCCCGCATCTACTTGCAGCAGCTTTGGCCATTTCAGAACGCGCTTATAAATCCTACTTAGGGCTTCTGCGACTTCCCCAGAATCCTTGCTGGTTATGGGTTCGGCGTCCTTGTATCTGCTTGCGATATCAACCACGGTCAAAGCGTATCTATAGGTCTTTCTTCTCACCGTGTCATGTGGTAAGAAAAGCAAATCCGCCTGATGAACTTCGTTAGGGGTATTTACGGTAAAGCTGGGTCTGGGAATGTACTTAGGCACGGGAAGATAAACCTGCCAGATAGTTTGTTTCTTTAACCAATTCTTAGCCGTTTCGTCGGATACCCTGGCTGCGGTCGCGAGTTTTTTGATAGCTGACGCTCCTCTCCAATAGCCTTCGGGTCCGTAGTAAATCCTTTTGAGTTTGTCCTCAGTTCGACCCATTATATGAATTCCAAGACGAGATTGATTTTACGTCCGTTAAAGTCCACAGTCTTTCCGTCCACTTTAATGGTGATGTTTATGCTTTCCACCAAATCACAAGGCAAGTCATAGTTTAAAGAAATGGGTGTGTATTCTACCAGGTCGAATGGATTACCTTTAGGTGAAAACTTAGACATAAGATGGGAGGGATTTCCGTTGCTGTAACTGCAGACCAAATCACAATAGACTTCGTAAGAGGATGCAACTTTCCAACTTACGGGAACTGCCGTGTTGGTAATTTCCTTGCCTGAGACGCCTAGTAAAGATCCCAATGCGTCACGTTTTCCGAGGGTTACCGAGAAATTGTTAGGAAGATTATGTTTGAAGGTCATTTCGTGCGGCAACCCTGTGGTGAGAGTATAACCGCGCTTGGCGAGCTCCTTAGCAAGGGTGATTGGCGTGTAATGCCCATCTGGTAGCATTACGCCTTCGTATTTGTTAGACCCCTTATGCACGGTGACCATGCCATTGACCAAGTTATACCAAGAATTGTACAAAGAGCAACTGACCAACCGAACCGTATGGGCTTTGATGGTCAAATAAGTGGTAAAGTCATTCTTATCGCTTTCCAAAAAGACGATCATTATATTAAATACGCCAAGGCTGCGCCCCCTGCCAGCCCTGCGACTCCTACAAAGACCAACTCATTGTCTTTTTGTTTCTTAGAAGGCTGATAGTAATTCTTAAATTGTGGCTTGCTAATCCTAAAGTCGGGGTGCGCCTGCGCATAAAGTTTAAAGGCGTAGTCCGTATTTTCGAAGTTCTTATCCGCCTGCATTTTGTCTTGGTAGTTCTTATCCAACCAATCCCTGTAAGCTTGTCTTTTTTCATTCCAAGCCGCCACGTCTCGCTGATATTTCTCCAGGGCTAAGTCATGCCTTTTCCTCTCGGCATCACTTTTGTTGCCTCTAACTAATCTATCCAAATATTGGCCACCATAATTAGCTCCAGTGAATGCTAACGCTGCGATGACGCCACCTGCTACCACGCTTGCCATTATATCTTAGGCAAGTACTTCTCCTTTTGTAAGTAGTCCTTCAACATTACAGCTCCGCCTACGGCAGCGGTCATCTTAGCAAAATTTGCGAAGCTCTTGCTTGGGTCTTCAGTAAAGTCTTCTTTGAGCACTTTCTTACCTACCCAACCAATACCCGCAACGATGGAAGTAATAATAGCTGCTTCTTCAACTGTTTTCATCAATGCTGACGACATTATATTACAAAGCGAGAAGGTTATACCAAATGGAATGACCTTGCTATTCCATCTCAG
Source organism: Actinia equina (assembly GCA_011057435.1). Taxonomy (NCBI): domain Eukaryota; kingdom Metazoa; phylum Cnidaria; class Anthozoa; order Actiniaria; family Actiniidae; genus Actinia; species Actinia equina. The sequence goes on from WHPX01000042.1 coordinate 10,371, forward strand.
GTATCTTACTTCTCTTAGGAGGCTCCACATGCACGGCCTTTAATTCCACTTTTGGTTTAGCAGCCCGCCACTGTAAGTAGAGGCTGCCTGCTGCTATAGCGAGTCCTAATGCTCCGATAACGTAGCCCGGATTCCAAAAGGATTCGCCTTCGTCCTCCTCTTCCTTCTTTTCCTTTTTAGCTTTGTTCTTCCTGTTCATCTCAGCGAGCTTCTTCCCCGCAGCGACTCTGCCCGGAGCTTTGGGCTTGGTGATCTTGGCATCTTCTACGGGAGCCTTTTCTGGTTGTTCTTCGGTGCCACTCATCTTATATTAAGGGACTTGAAGGACTTGACAAGTAACTTGACGACGACTTGATAATGACTTGATAATGACTTGACGACGACTTACAGATGACTTGGGAATGACTTGACTAAGTCCCGTGAATGACTTGACGACGACTTACAGATGACTTGACGATGACTTGACTAAGTCCCGCGAATGACTTCACTAAGTACTTGAGGTGACTTGACCAGGTTCTTGGGGTGACTTGACGTCGACCCCGGCAAGTGCTGCCTTGAAGACCTTTTCGACTTCTTTATCCTTCTTGAAGTCCTTCCAAGACACCAATACCTCCTTCAAGTCGACATGCTGAGCCACGTGAAGTCCCAAAGATGCGACTGCCATTAACTTACCGCACTTCAAAGACAACCAGCCGCAGGTTATCTTAAGTTCTTGGGATATGACATAGTCCTCACTTATGTCCTTCCGCAGCGCCTCCACGTCGTCTATGGGCAGTGCAAGTCCAAGCAGTTTGGTGGCCAGCTTAATAGCGGAGTCTGCTACGGCATTCGTGGTTTTACTTGCAAGGGCGGCTTCGTACCTCTTATGGAACTTCTTAACCTCCTCTTCTGACAACTTATTAACTTGCTCATGCGTCAACTCCTTGCCTATCATTTCCTTACACTTCCCCGAAGATACAAGAATGTTAAGTTGTTCCTTAAGGTTACTTTCATCTGCGGGGACTTCGTCTAAGAGCTGCTCAATATCCATATATGTTAGGAATTAAAGATTCCAAGCGTGTAGGGAAACCTCAAAGAGAAGATCATTTTGGAATGTTGGTGTGTCTTTAAATGCCGCATGTATTCGTGCAGCTGTTCCTTGGATATCTCACCACCGTAGTCAGAGAGGATGGTTTCCAAATCACTCTTACTGGGAGTATAAAATACGACAAGTGAACCTATGTTTTCCCTAAAAGGTTTAGAGACACTGGTAAGCTGCTGCGAGAGCAACCAAACGCTGATATTGTCATGCCTACCGCTGAAGGCAAGCTTCACCAACTCCGATGTGCGTCTTTTTACGTCGTCCCCACAGGCGATGTCATCAAGAATTAAGAGTGTCTGAGTATCTTTGGGGAATTGTTTATGCCAAAACTTCAAATGGCTGGATAACTCATTAGGGTCCAAAATATCCACGAAGAAGTCGTCATCTTTTACTCCTATGCCTTCCCAGGTGCGGTTATTCACATAGGTAGGGCATAATAACACTATGTAGTCGAAGCGGTATCTAAAGGGTCCCAATAGTTGCTCCACTACGAACTGCGTTTTACCACAGCCGGTTGGTCCTACTATCAGAGCATTGCAGGGAATATGTTCTGGGGTCATCGAATATATTCAATGACTCAATATATATACGATGGACCCAGTGGAAGCAGTAAGGAGGATTGCCGGCGACATGAAAGATAAGAGAGACACCATCGAAATGCAAAGAGAAGAGATAGACCGTTTGAAAGAGCGCGTGCAGGAATTGTATGATGAAATGTGTGGTCTGAAGCGCGCGGAAAGGTTTGGTGCGCTGATAACGATGGCAACGTGGGCAAAAGAGTCCGTTGTGGATTTCATGCGGTATCCACTGTAGGATGTTAAATATTTGTTAAGGAATAGCATACCTCGAAATAAAAGTACCTCAGAATGTTAACATTAAGGTTAAATATTTGTTAAGTATATGCGGAAACTATTTAAAAAGTGTCTTAGCTTACTATTTTGAATCCCGCAAGCGCCCTTAAAAGGGGTCCTTATTTTTATTTATTATTATTCATTATTCTTAATAATAATAAATAAAAATAAGAATGGGATTTGAGACTCTTTGCGCAAACCCTACTTTACTATCTTAAGCCGCCTACTGACCATTACGGGCTTTCCAGGCATCCTTAACAAAGATTTAACCTAGATGTTAACATTCTGAGACACTCTTTGGAATAGTTTCCAGGTATCCTTAACAAAGATTTAACCTTATTGTCAACATTCTGAGACACTTTTGAAATAGTTTCTGGCTGTTAAGGACTTAATGCGGTATCCCTTATAGTGGTTATTAAATCCTTATTATATATGGAGTGTGAGCGGTGTAACAAGGAGTTCAGCAGCAAGCAAATGTTAAAATACCACCTGGAAAAGAAGGTGTGCGCTAAGAAGGCACGCGAAAGGCGTTGTAAGGAGTGTGACCGACTCTTTAGCAGCGCGCAGATGTTGGATTACCACGTGGATAACCGCGTTTGTTTAAAGAACGTATGTGAGCGCTGCGAGGAGGACAAGAACGACGAATGGCATCGACATCGGTGCCGCGGTAATTATGACCTGCTGAGTGTAGCATGTGAGGAGCACGGCGACGTTGCCGCACGATGTTGCCCAAAGGAAACCCAAAGAAAGTTAACGCGCCGGAAGAAAGAAATTGACCAGCGCTTTGCGGAGTTTGACCGCGTCGAAGGCGTAAGGTGGGAAAACAGGGAACATTGGGAGGCAACTTGTGAGCGCTGCGGCTGTCAAGGGATGGTCAACATATTTGGCAGTGCCTCTACGACGGTCAAGGCGGTTTCGAAGAGTACTTAGATCGCTTTGATGCTTGGCATGCCAGTAACGAGGCCGCAAGGAAAGCCCGTAAGGATTAGTAGGCGGCTTAAAATAGTAAAGTAGGGTTTGTGCAAAGAGTCTCAAATCCCATTCTTATTTTTATTTATTATTATTAAGAATAATTAAGGATATTTAATAATAATAAATAAAATAAGAACCCCTTTTAAGGGTGCTTGCAATATATGATAGCGCACGCAATGGCATTCCTTGGAGGATTTATGATCGTCTTAGGTATATATGGACTGTATTACGTGTGAACCCCCAGCAGACTGCATAATCACCCCTCGACCAAAACCGCGTAAAAAATACACCTGCCTTCATTGCGACAGGGTATTCCCCGAAGGATCCTTCGTGGGGCATTGGTGCTCAGCCGACCCAAAGGCTCAAAGGACTATGTTAGACATCCTAACTACATAGAGGAGATGGAGTGACTCTTCTTTCGATGTCAAACTTCCATCGGCCATTTACCTTACCATAGCTGCGCAAGTGGGTGAATTCCTCGCCTTGAAGGACATACCTTACGCAATCCGGCGCCCAAAGGGAATATTCCTTGCCTTCTAAGTCTTTGAGGACTAACCGTAAACGGTCGATGTCTTCGAAGACGACGTAATTTTTTATTTCGTATGCTTTACCGCAAATCAGGTCACGCCAGTGTATTTGGTTGACGATCATTATATCTATGAAATATTCTTAAATGCGTTGCCCTTGTCTCCGTAGTCTTGAAGCGTTTGCAGCACCGCCGACAGGGAATACGGATGCCTTTCGCGTAGTTGCTAAGGGCACGACAGATGACGTCATAATCGTTGCTAACCATGGTCAGGTAACCATTCGCGTCATACTGCGAAATTATCTTGCGTTGGTCTGCGGAGAGTATGCCATTTCCTTTCGGCGTCTTTAATTCGATGCAAAGCCCTTCATACCTTAAATGCGCGTTCAGTATTAAGAGGTCGGGTTGACCCCTTTGATAACCCTTCTGCCAGCATTTTATGCGTTTGCTGTCAGAATCCTGCAATTCCCCTAAGCCAGGCGCTATGAGCATCTGTGGGTAGAAGCGGCGTATGTAGTCCACGACTTTCTTATGCAGGTCAAACTCATTTTCCATTTTGAAGACTAACTTGTTAGGACTATCGAACCGTCTTTCTATTTCATACTTACATGTTTTCCTTAGCGTAGGCAGCACCTCTTCAAACACCCAATCACGAAACTCCGCGGCTTTGGGTAGCTTAGAGCTAAATATCAGTTCGTACAACCCAGGCTCGGAGATAAACACGGAATGTGGGTGAATAGTAGAAGGGGAACGGTTTGGGACCCCTTGCACGTCAGCCCATCTTTTCTGGTACTTCTCAGAAACGTGGTCTCTAATAGCCTTCTTGGTGTTCTCGTAATTCAACGCAGCCGCTACTTCCTTCGCCTTAAAGTACAGTTTGTCGCCTTGCACTATGCATTGCAGTTTGGTGTTGTTATTTTCAAATACGCGCAACATGGTATATTAGTCATATATTTTGACTTCAATAGGCAACACTTTTTAGTTGGCTCATTTCTACGCTTAGCTGCGCGTCAGACACCACGAAGATGTAGCAGTTTATCTTATCCGCATCACTTGCACTGGTGTTCTTGGTGCGTTTGATCTCCAATGTTATACCATCCTGCGTATTTACCAGCCGCAGACCCTGACCATGCATACTCTCATCGTTGGTCGTACGCATGTCGATCCACAGTTCGTACTTGTCTTTGAAGAATTCCTCAGGAAACACCTGGTCGCCAAACTTGCGCATTGCCTCTCTGTACGTGTCTGCGGGCTTTATTCCCTGGGAGTAGACTTTGTTTGGTACTCCGTTGATATTTACCCCCACGTTGGTAATGTTGGGGTTGTGAAAGGCCTCGGAGTCGCGCTTACCAGCCTCATAAGGCTTAGCAAACACCAACATCAGCCCCGTGAGACTTCTTCGAGGGAGGTTAATGCTTTGGTTGATAACCTCATCCGTCTTATCCAAGAAGCTAAATGTCTTGTACATCACTACGTGGTCGTAAAGGAATGCCTTGCCGGAGCTGTATTCCATACCCGCACTTCGGGCCAGCTCTTCGCTGTATACCGTCTCGTACTGTAATTCTAAATTGGTGATAGAATAAGGATCGACTGTCCCGCTAATTGCAGTGGTCATCTCTCCAAGGATGTTGGTTGTGTCTGCTAGGGTTATTTCAAACTGTAGCTCACTTAACTGTCTTGGGTAATACACACCATGGTTTGTTATTACTTCAAAGTCCAGCGGGATGACATACTTGCTACCATAAGCCGTCTTTATTCGCTTCGCATCTGCTACTGCGGTTTCACCGCTGGAATCCGTGGGCTGTGTCTTAACGGGCGTGCGAACCTTGCGCAGGATAAGACTACCAATCCCTTGTTCTATTCTTTGCGCGCGGTCGAAGGCTGTCAACCACAAATCTTTGTACGTGGTGTAAAGATCGTACCTGTTTAAGTCCAACAAGGATTCCCCGGCAAACTTAATTCTCATCTTTGAGACAAGGTTGCGACCTATGTTATTGACGCAACACCTTTCATCCACAGTGTTGGGCTGAACTGCTAGGTCAAACCTTAACGCTAACGTGCCGGGCACTAATACCAGGTTGTCCGTTAAACGGGGAACGCCTACATACAAGGTTTCCCCTGGTTTGGCGCTAGAAGGAGTAAAGGTGACCCGGTGAAAGGTGCGTTCTGCTTTCAGACCGCCAACCTGCTTAGGAAGGAGGTTAGGATTTAACTTCGAGCTTATCATATATAATGGAAGCAGAAGGAACGGATTTTGATCCCCTTACCGAAGAAGGCCAAGTTGATATTAACGACGAAGAATACGAGTCTTTACTTCCTAATGACAACGTAGACCAAGAAGGCCTATTTGACAAGCTAAGACGCAGATATGGCAGCAGCAGGCTCCGCGACGCAATGCGCTCTTTGAGAGACAAATTCAGGTCTAAGAATCCATACAAACCCATTCCAGAATATTTACAAATGGTAGACTTAGGTCCCGTTCCCGAAGCCCCCAGCGCTGCATGGCTTAGCCAGATTCAGGAACAAATGAACGAATCCATGGATGAAGAACCGGACGACTTTGATAGGATCAAGGAAGAATTCCCAAACTGGGACCCAGATAAAGCCCAAGTAATGTTCAACGATGATAACGAATGGGGTAAGGAAGTCATAATAGCAAGGTTAAATAGGTCTAATGCTAAGCCATACATTATCAAGGACATAAATGGCAAATACTACCCAGATAAGAATATTCCTCCGACCCTTAGGAAGGCATTGGGGGAACCCAACTTAACCGCGCAACGTGACTCGGCTAGGGAAAAAACGCGACTGGATCTCAATAAGATCCTTAAGGCGGCAGCTAGATTACCGGTCGCTGCAGGCGGATATGGAACACACGAAGAATTAAGGGCGCAAGTTGGAACGCTGAGCGAGTCACTCCAAACCAAGACAGAGGAAGTTGCTACACTGAACACTCAAAAAAGGGAATTGGAGGCCAGGATAAGTAGATTACGGACCTTACCAGTACGCCTTGCCGAGCAAGCCGCATCTAAACATAACTTAGCGGAAGCGCTTATAGAATTGGCTAAGGTTAACGAACGAAAGGAGGCAGTTAATGAAGACTTACGACGAATCACCAGGGAGCGTGAGGATCTTTTGAGAGCAAGTGAGGATTTGGCGGCTCTCAGGGAGTCTTTCCAGGATCTAGAAGAAACGATGAATGAAAGAGAAGATGAATACATGAAGCAACTGCAAGTATTGACGGATTCTCATGGGCGAGAAAAACAGAATTATGAGGAACGTCTTAGCGAGGTAACGCAAAAAATGGTAGATGCAAGGAAGAACTTTGACCTCGCGGTTAAGAATGTTGTACATAAAGACGCAGAACTCAAACGTTTGGCAGAAGAGCTGGAGTCCTCAGTAGCTGAAGGGCGACGGTTAATCTCAGAAATCGTCATTAAGGAGGAGCAATTAAGACAAAGAGAGCAGGCCATCGAAGATTTGGAGTGGCAAGCCAACCGGCAGCGGGAAATAATTAATGACCTGACACGCCCTGAAGTGGAAAGGGAGGCTGCTCAAAAGGAATTAGAAACCCTGCAGGAAAGAGTTGCGGAATTACGGGCGCAAAAGGAAAAGCTGGAAAAAGAATTGGGGCTTACCACTAAAGAAAAGATAAAAAGAGCTTTGGTGAAATATGGCATTCCACTTGCATTTGCAGTCGCCATTTCCTCCGTAGTAGGTGTGATCCTTAGCTCCCTTAAGGCTACGGGCGCAGGTGTAAAGGCAGCAGGCAAAGGGCTGGCGGACTTGGGTAAAAAGATGGCAGCCGCTTTACCGGGGCTGCTTGGTTCTGTGATCGGTCTGGTACTTAGAACCGGTGGAGAACTGTTAAAGTTCGTGGGGAATAACATTTGGATCTTAGTCGTAGCTATCGGCGTGGTCCTTTTGAAAAAGATGAAGGTGTAGGCTTATCCTTATGTATTACTGGAGGCTTGTCGTTATCTGGTGCACGTGGCGTTCTCGACTGGGGATAAGTAAAGATAGTATTCGCGCCGCCTTGATAATTTGGTATCAAAGGTAAGGCGGTCATAGTAGAAATGGTCTTATGATTCCAGGCCCTATCCGGCTTCCCGTTATTAATATTTAAGATAGCATTTATCGTAAGTTCACCAAGACTACCATTAGCCATGGCATCACTAGGGCGAACCTGGAGCTTCGCATATTGACAATTGACTACCATGTGAAAAGTCGCCAACGTTAGATTATCCAAGCTCAGGTTCAATGGCTCAAACGTAAAATGCGTTGGAGCCCTGTTATTCACTTTTTTCCTGTAGGGTAATAACGGGGTGTTTACTTCATCAACGATCCTAAACCCAACATTGCAGCTATTCCACGTGCTAACGCTAATGGTGCACATAATCAACCCCAAGCCTCCAACCCTTACCCACAGCCCGGTGTCTCGCCAGCTGTCTCCCTGTCCATACGTACTTTCCTCTAAATAATGTAAGAACCAATCCTCTTTCGTATGCGGATTCATATATTTATAGACTTAACACCGTAAGGGTGCTGATGGTTGCGTGATTATAGACTGTATTCCTTTGGTCGTGTATGCTATTTATACAAACTTCCCCGGTGTCATCTATACGCATTTGTAGCTTTACCTTTCCATGACAATCAGCAACCATGTGTAAAGTCCAAACCGATTGGTTTTCGGCGCTGATGGGGTTCGGCTCTGTGGAGAAATGCGTAGGCTCTCTGTTGTTCGTTTTCGCACGCATGGGCTGTAGTATGCCATTCTCATCCAGGAAACGAAAGCCGACGTTGGCATGGCTGTCCGTGCCAATACAAATACTACAAAGGATTAACTTCTTCCCTGAGTAGTTCAAGTCCACAGACATTCCGGTGACATCAACCCAAGATGCTTGGGTGTATTTTTTCTCGCCTGTGTAAGTCGTGTAAACACAATCCATTCCGGATACGTAGGGGTTGTTCATCGCCATATATAAAGACTCAAACCAACACTCGCGGCTGCCAGTCCGGCTTTTAGTAGGTTATGGTCATATTCCTCTTCTTTCTTGTGCACTTTTTTAGGCTGTTCAACCGTTTTCTTAGGATGTTCGACTAAATGCACCTTTTTAGGCTGTTCAACTAAGTGCCTCCTAAGGGTGTCAGAGTTCACGTCATTCACCCCAAACTTCATGTCTTTGGTAGCCTTTTGAAGTTTGTTGTTGTATCCTACTACAGAGCCAGTATTTATAGATAAATTACTAGGCATTAACCAACAACCCGGGGCTACCGCATAGTCCAGTCGGGCTTTAGAATTTTGTATGGCTAGCTGGTAACGCTGTACGCCTTTGCTAATGTCGCCCTCCAAAATTGAACTTTCAAAGAGGATCAAGGCTTCGGCTCTGGTTTCTTCTGCGGCGCCAGTATTTCCTATAATGCTTGATCGGGTATTTACTTGAGCTCCAAGGATAGAATACACGTAAGCTTCTATGCTGCGGTTCAAACGGGCAAGACCGGCTTTGGTTAGTCCTTTACCTTCTTGGGGCATGAAATTAAGGTATTGCTTCATGTGTTCGTCGTTGGTTATGCGGATGATTAATGGATTATCTCCACCATATTTACCACCCTCGTCTTTGAACAGAGGTCCGTCTTTAACTTCTTTGGTAGTTTTGGCATTTGGTTCGAAGAAGGTGCTAGTATCATAAGTTACTTTATGATAACCCGTGTCCCACCGTAGCCGTAATGCATGGACTTCCTTATCACTTAGCCTATGTCCACCAATTCCCCAATAAGCCCAGATGTGACCCAGACCATTGTTATAGCCGGCAGTACATCGGAAGTCCTTTCCTACAACTCCAAACTCCTTACACAGTCTGTCGTAGGCAGGTGAGTCGTATTTGTTGTCTCTGGGATCGAACGCACTGTCGCCTGGTAGGGTAATAACACCCATCTCATGTAGTATTCTTCGGACGGTGAAGTGGAAGTGAAACATAAATATTGAATTCTCCATCAAGTTTGCGCTTACACCACAACCGCTGGTGGCACACCAGACAGCAAAGTTCAATTGCTGTGGCCAATAACGCATGTTGGGTCCACTTAACCATTCATGCGCTTCTTTCGCAGTGATGTGGTTTATAGGAACTTCCTTGAAGATATCTCGCACTTTTAATGGGAAGGAATTACTGCTAGAGATCCGCATGTCTAACGTTAAGTCTAAACTTAGGCGTTTGTCAAATGAAACTGCGGGTATCGGATAAGTACTGGTAGTAAATAATAATTCATTTGACCAACCGGGCTCTATCTCCGCGTTGCTGTACAACAACTTATCACCATAGTGAATTCCGTCAGATCTGCGGTTGAATTTATTTGGATCTGATTGTGGAAACATCTTCCTATAGAAATCCAAGTTAGCATAATCCTTGTTGTCGTGATGTGGCTGCTCCTCTATATCGTTCCCAAAGGCGTCGTACATTATTATATAATGGACGTTATACCATCAGCACCTCAGTTGTATCCAGAAATACCCAAACGGGAAAGGGCCCAAACGAGATGAACGCTGAGAACTTCCGCTTGAATAAAGCAAACTTAATTCTGGCTTACTTCGAAGGTCAAGTGAAACACTATGTGGAGGTTAGGAAGAAATATGCCAGAGCTAGGAGCATATTACATAAAATTGCAATAACTACAGGATCTCTATCCGTAGCATTGACAGGCACCGGTTTTGCTACTTCCCTTACCGGCCCTGGAATAGTCGTCGGCGTTCCTTTAGCTGGCGTAGGAGCAGCTTGCGACAGGCATTATGAAACAGTTGTCGGGTAAGATATCCAAGCATGACACACATATAGCCCTTGCAAGAGCAAAGTCTAACACCATTGCCGATTTGGTCTCCCAGGCCCTGCGGGATCGTAAGATCGACGAGGTAGAGTTCTCTTTGATCCTTGCGGAAGAAAAGAAGTATGAGGAGTTAAAGTCGGGCAATAAAAAAACCATCGTGAAAGATCTTTCCGAGGAATCTCGAAGGAAGATCTATCAGGAAGCAAAAGAGGAGCTTCGAAGAAAGCTCGCTCAGTAGACATCTGCTTTGAAAGAAGCGTAGGTGGATTTCGGCTGCAGATTTCATCTTCTCGGAATCCATTCTAACAGCGGGTGCTGGGGGTCTATTTGCTGGAATATTTCGTAGATTACATCAGGGTAATAAGGAATATCCTTATCCAGACGACAGAATAACCACTCGGCTCTTTGCATGTCTGGGACGTCGGGAATACGCCTACCGGTAATTTCAGACAAAAGATAGGGAATAGCTTTGTAATATTTCCCTAGCTTTAATTTTTTCAGTGTTTTCCGTAGACTTCGCGTGGTTGGCTCTCCTAAGTGGTCTATAATCCTTTCCATTACTTCGTCGTCTAGGTAAACTGGTCGTAAACCTTGGATATGACTCATCCAGTCTCGGAAGTATTTTATTCTCTTGTATGGGGTCTTCTTACGACCTCCGTTAGAATAATATTGTTCCCTGGTAGCACAAGGTACGGCATTACGAATATTCTTACCACACTCGTAACACTGTGCTGACGTGTCGTCTTCTATTTGCATTTTCTTACCACAGCACCAAAAAGGTTCTGGCTTAGGTACAATAACTTGTGGGGTTAGACAAATCACACAGATACCGTTAACGAACTTTTTACATTCATGCATCGTATATTTATAAGATATCTTACCTCCGTTTGCAGTACCCAAACACAGCAGCAGTGAGGGACTTTTCCCGAGGCCGGCGGATCGCGCAAGACCCCCTGTAGGGCCTCGTCACTGCTCCAAAAACCCCAGGGGGGGCTGGTGTTTTTCAATATGTGATTTTTAGCAATGCCGGCCGATCGTGAGTCCCCCTCACTGCTGCTTACCTGAAATACTCAACCATTAAGAGATCGATATATGAAATACATAACCATTAGGAGATCGATATATGAAATACCTAACAATTAGGAGATCGATATATAAAATACTTAACCATTAGAAGATCGATATTTGAAATACCTAACCATTAGGAGATCGATATATAAAATACCTAACCATTAGGAGATTGATACCTAAAATACCTAACCATTAGGAGATCGATACCTGAAATACCTAACCATTAGAAGATCGATATTTGAAATACCTAACCATTAGGAGATCGATATATAAAATACCTAACCATTAGGAGATCGATACCTGAAATACCTAACCATTAGGAGATCGATATATGAAATACCTAACCATTAGGAGATCGATATATGAAAAAAATATATATAAAATACCTAACCATTAGGAGATCGATATATAAAATACCTAACCATTAGGAGATTGATACCTGAAATACCTAACCATTAGGAGATCGATATATGAAATACCTAACCATTAGGAGATCGATATATAAAATACCTAACCATTAGGAGATCGATATATGAAATACCTAACCATTAGGAGATCGATATATGAAATACATAACCATTAGGAGATCGATACCTGAAATACCTAACTATTAGGAGATCGATATATAAAATACTTAACCATTAGGAGATCGATATATAAAATACCTAACCATTAGGAGATCGATATATAAAATACCTAACCATTAGGAGATTGATACCTGAAATACCTAACCATTAGGAGATCGATATATAAAATACCTAACCATTAGGAGATCGATATCTTAAATACCTAATCATTAGGAGGTCGATATATAAAATACCTAAGCATTAGGAGATTGATACCTGAAATACTCAACCATTAAGAGATCGATATATGAAATACCTAACCATTAGGAGATCGATATATGAAATACGTAACCATTAGGAGATCGATATATGAAATACCTAATCATTAGGAGATCGATATATGAAATACCTAACCATTAGGAGATCGATATATAAAATACCTAACCATTAGGAGATCGATATATGAAATAACTAACCATTAGGAGATCGATATATAAAAAACCTAACCATTAGGAGATCGATATATAAAATACATAACCATTAGGAGATCGATATATAAAATACCTAACCATTAGGAGATCGATATATGAAATACCTAACCATTAGGAGATCGATACCTGAAATACCTAACCATTAGGAGATCGATATATAAAATACCTAACCATTACGAGATCGATACCTGAAATACCTAACCATTAGGAGATCGATATATGAAATACCTAACCATTAGGAGATCGATATATGAAAAAAATATATATAAAATACCTAACCATTAGGAAATCGATATATAAAATACCTAACCATTAGGAGATTGATACCTGAAATACCTAACCATTAGGAGATCGATATATGAAATACCTAACCATTAGGAGATCGATAAATAAAATAACTAACCATTAGGAGATCGATATATGAAATACCTAACCATTAGGAGATCGATATATGAAATACATAACCATTAGGAGATCGATACCTGAAATACCTAACAATTAGGAGATCGATATATAAAATACTTAACCATTAGGAGATCGATATATAAAATACCTAACCATTAGGAGATCGATATATAAAATACCTAACCATTAGGAGATTGATACCTGAAATACCTAACCATTAGGAGATCGATATATGAAAGACCTAACCATTAGGAGATCGATATCTTAAATACCTAATCATTAGGAGATCGATATATAAAATACCTAAGCATTAGGAGATTGATACCTGAAATACTCAACCATTAAGAGATGTAATATTTCAAAGCCGACAATGTGGACTGGACGGGATTTCAAGTCAAAGCAATTAGTTCCAGTCCGAGGCGCAGCCGAGGACTGGCACTAATTGCGCGGACTTGAAATCCCGTCCAGTCCGATATTGGAGGTTTTGAAATGACTTCTCATCTCATTAATTATTCGACTTGGAGTGACTGTAACAAAATTAATTCAGTCCTAGGACTGAATTAATTTTGTTCCAGTTACTAGGACTGAATTAATTTTGTTCCAGTTACTCCAGACTGAATGCATTACTTTCACAGCACTTTACCAGGTTTCAAGTAACATCATGTGACCCAAAAATAGCCCTCTGATTGGCTGGTTTACTCATGAATTATTAATGAGTATGAGAACGATATATGAAATACCTAACCATTAGGAGATCGATATATAAAAAACCTAACCATTAGGAGATCGATACATAAAAAATACCTAACCATTAGGAGATTGATACCTGAAATACCTAACCATTAGGAGATCGATATATGAAATACCTAACCATTAGGAGATCGATATATGAAATACCTAACCATTAGGAGATCGATATATGAAATACCTAATCATTAGGACATCGATATATAAAATACCTAACCATTAGGAGATCGATATATGAAATACCTAACCATTAGGAGATTGATACCTGAAATACCTAACCATTAGGAGATTGATACCTGAAATACCTAACCATTAGGAGATCGATATTTGAAATACCTAACCATTAGGAGATCGATATATGAAATACGTAACCATTAGGAGATCGATATATAAAATACATAACCATTAGGAGATCGATATATAAAATACCTAACCATTAGGAGATCGATATATGAAATACCTAATTATTAGGACATCGATATATAAAATACCTAACCATTAGGAGATCGATACCTAAAATACCTAACCATTAGGAGATCGATATATGAAATACCTAACCATTAGGAGCCTACAGTAGTTTATACATCAAATTGAACATATATCAAGTGTAATTACCACCAAAGAAGACAACCTATCATTAGTTTGTGATGCATTTGGCACATATGTCTACATTGGAAATTTGAAGTATAAACTATACCCTACTCTTTCTTGATTATGAAACACAGTCTACTAGACTGAAATAAGAGGATTACAGGCATTACACAGGAATGCACACACAGTCCACATTTGATTAACCAGACCTATTAAACTCAGTGGTACTTCGCTATCCCAAATGTGGTAGTTCTTAATCAAGTTAATTGCCCTCTCTATTTGGATGCGCACACTAGCAATTTGCTGGGTTTCAATTACATCTTCCTTTGACATTTGAGCCTCTTCTCCAAGAAATGGGGGGTAGTTAATGGTCACTCCTACGGGAAGAATATCACCAATAGTGAAACCCTTATCTGCCATCACTGAATCTCCATCATCAAACTTTGATATGACTTTGATATGATATACTTCAGTTTTCTTGGTCTGCCAGATTTTTTTTTCGTATTATTTTCAGATAATTCATCCTCCTCTTCATCTTCCTGGTTTTCATAGAAGTCAGCAGTAACATCCTTATTCTTAGTTGAATAATACCTCACATTTTCCTCTTTGTCTCCAGTGTTCAAAAACTTAAATATTGCCAAGAATGTCTTATAGTTAGGTAAACCTGTATAAAAAGCTATGTTTTCATCTGACTTGAAATTATCTAGCTTAAAAAGCTTGGTTTCTGCATCACTTAACTTGTTCTCGAGCAGTTGGCATTTCTTTTCCAGTTCCTCTTTCTCAGCTTCACGGTAAAACACAGTCTCCAGAGCTTCACCACGCTCTGACTGGAGTTCAGCCATTATCTTCTTGTTGGTTTCTAGCAGTCGGCGATTTTCGATTTGAAGTTCTGACTTTGGATGTCCGATATTTGCTTTCCTAATTTTTCTTTGTCTATTTTGGCTTCAATAAGCAGTTCTTCAACTGTGGGCTCACAAATATGATCCACAGACTCGCTAGTCGAAGCTTCTAGATCTGGTTCGATGGCTGTTGAGGGATGTGTAGGTGTTTGACGATTAGTTGGCGACTTTCTCTTTCGTGGAGACTGAACAGACCACGCAAATTTTGATGGAATGCTTCCTGGCTTTAGTTTAACAATTCCATTAAGCGATTTCTTCATGTCCGTGGTTTCTAAAATGTCTTGAACAGACTTTAGTGCGAGTAGTGAGTTGAAAATCCTTTCCTGGGACTCTTCGTATCAAGTGAATCCATTTCTTACGTAAAATTGCATCCTTTGGAAATTTAAAGAAATAAATCTGCATCCCGGTGGCCCTTGAAAGTGCACTCAGGCACACAGCAGTGCGAAGGCATTGAAAACCACACAAAACTAAGAAAATATTTCCAATATTACAAGAACACAGTGCTTTGTGCTCTTGCTGTAAACAAACGAGGGGTAACCGACCTCACTTTCGTGCAAACTCGTTTCCAGGCTCCTCGTTTACATTTTCGTTTTGCAAAGCGTGTATGCTATCTTAGGGTACGACTACTATCCGATTGCATAATATTGGACTGAAATTTCTACTTCTCCTAGGCTCTTCCAATTACCAGGACTGCGGTTACCCTTTTAGGTTCCTCGTTGGCAGATGGCTAGAAAAAAATACTCGCAGTCCAGGTCGTCGAGTTGGTCATTTTTAAATACATAAGAGTTTATTTTAGGATAGTTTATGCTATCTTAGGGTACGAGTACTATCCGATTGCATAATATTGGACTGAAATTTCTACTTCTCCTAGGCTCTTCCAATTACCAGGACTGCGGTTACCCTTTTAGGTTCCTCGTTGGCAGATGGCTAGAAAAATAATACTCGCAGTCCAGGTCGTCGAGTTGGTCATTTTTAAATACATAAGAGTTTATTTTAGGATAGTTTATGCGATCTTAGGGTACGACTACTATCCGACTGCATAATATTGGACTGAAATTTCTACTTCTCCTAGGCTCTTTCAATTACAAGGACTGCGGTTACCCTTTTAGGTTCTTCGTTGGCAGATGGCTAGAATAAAATACTCGCAGTCCAGGTCGTCGAGTTGGTCATTTTTAAATACATAACATTTTAATTTAGGATAGTTTATGCTACCTTAGGGTACGACTACTATCCGACTGCATAATATTGGACTGAAAGTTGTACTTCTCCTAGGCTCTTCCAATTACCAGGACTGCGGTTACCCTTTTAGGTTCCTCGTTGGCAGATGGCTAGAAGAAAATACTCGCAGTCCAGGTCGTCGAGTTGGTCATTTTTAAATACATAAGAGTTTATTTTAGGATAGTTTATGCTATCTTAGGGTACGAGTACTATCCGATTGCATAATATTGGACTGAAAGTTGTACTTCTCCTAGGCTCTTCTAATTACCACTACTTCGGTTACCCATTTAGGTTCCTCGTTGGCAGATGGCTAGAAAAAAATTACTCGCAACTCTCCTCGTTTGGGCTTGACTAAGAATCTCGATGCCCAAGTTTATACCACTGGACCACAGTTCTTTTACGTAATCAGCATAACAATAGCCGCGAAATCAATGCACCAGATAGACTAGCCTTTTTGATGTTATTCTCTCAACCGATTCCGTGCGTGGCAGAAATGCAAGGGATTAGCCGATATGGTCTGGGGGCCGGCTGGTCTCTCCCCTGATGCTTCGGCTAGAACATTTGTTGCGTAATTCGTACAGCCAAGGACAGAAGGCTTATAACTGGTTGGATCATCATTATCATACACTTTAGCAATATCGAAAAAGTAAGAATATGTTTTCCTGTCTTTCCTAACTTTTACCTAATATTTTATTCCATTGGTTAGTAGTCTTTAATTATGATAGTAAAAAATATAGAAGTAATAAATCATTATGTGTTTAAATTTGAATACCCATTTCAATTGTTTACCTATATTTGAAATGTTTGAATCAATGCAATATATTTATATACATATATAGATTAGATTCTTGCGGCGGATAAAATTCCCTGAAGATTGGCCCGTTTCTGCAGACTGGATTGTTTATGCAGACTAGTTTATGCAGTGTTCTCATTGATTAAAAACAAGCCAAAGCCCAAACTAATCTCTGTCAAGGATTATAAGACACTGGATGTCAAGAAGTTAAAAGATGACATGGATAAAGCTCCTTGGCAAATTACTTATGCTGTTGAAGACATAGACGATAGTATCTATTTGTGGGAAACAATGTTCAATGACATTCTGGATAGTAATATCAAGAGAAGAAAAGTCAAAATTAGAGACAAGTCTCTCTTCTGGATTAATACCGAAATAAGAAAGGCTATGAATCAACGATACAAGTATTTGAAAGCAGCTCAAGCAAACCCAGGATATGATGACTTATGGGAACGATATAGATTGAAAAGGAACAGTGTTAGAAAGATGTTAAGGAAAGCTGAAGCAGAGTACTGGATAAACCTGACAGAAAACTCCAGGTCATCTAGGGAGTTTTGGAACATCACAAATGGCATTCCAAAGAAGAGTAAAAGTGGAGAGATTAAAGCATTAGAAGATCCAAATGGACACGTAATTAATGATAATGAACAAATGGCAGATTGCTTGAATGAGTATTTCTTATATATATTGCATTTAATCTAACTGTAAATTTAGGTCCAGTTCCTTGTGATACACGATCATTTATTACTAAAGACACCCCAACAATAGATAATTTCCCCTTGCATAGGGATATAGTTGAGAATATTCTTATGACCCTCAATGCCAATAAGGCTTTAGGTCCTGATCAAATTTCACCTAAAGATCTAAAACTACTTCAGGAATCTGCTGCTCAGGGGTTGTTGGGAGTTTATCAGAAAAGTAAAAACGACTGCAGGTTCCCCAGGAAGTGGAAGCAATCTGAAGTCACAGCTGTTTGCAAGAAAGGAAACACTGTAGATCCAAATAATTATAGGCCCATTTCCATATTAAGCATCCCTGGGAAAATATTTGAGAAAGTGGTATGTAACTCTTTAGATGATCACATTTTATCTAACAATATATTGAATGACAGACAATGGGACTTTAGAAAGGGCTACTGAACAGAGAGTCTTCTTCTAAATCTCACTGAGATTTGGAAAAGAGCCCTCGATAATGGTAGTAAGGTTGGAGTCTTATTCATTGACTTTCGTAAAGCCTTTGATTGTGTAAACTCCACTATTCTTAGTGCCAAACTCAAGGCAGTTGGGGTTTCGGGAAATTTATGGAAATGGATCGATGTCTATCTCTCTAACCGAATGCGATGGACCCTAGTCTCTGGTGCCTATTCGGAGCTAGGACGTTTATCCAGTACTCAGCTTCAGCTTTCCTTAACATCTTTCTAACACTGTTCCTTTTCAATCTATATCGTTCCCATAAGTCATCATATCCTGGGTTTGCTTGAGCTGCTTTCAAATACTTGTATCGTTGATTCATAGCCTTTCTTATTTCGGTATTAATCCAGAAGAGAGACTTGTCTCTAATTTTGACTTTTCTTCTCTTGATATTACTATCCAGAATGTCATTGAACATTGTTTCCCACAAATAGATACTATCGTCTATGTCTTCAACAGCATAAGTAATTTGCCAAGGAGCTTTATCCATGTCATCTTTTAACTTCTTGACATCCAGTGTCTTATAATCCTTGACAGAGATTAGTTTGGGCTTTGGCTTGTTTTTAATCAATGAGAACACTGCATAAACTAGTCTGCATAAACAATCCAGTCTGCAGAAACGGGCCAATCTTCAGGGAATTTTATCCGCCGCAAGAATCTAATCTATATATGTATATAAATATATTGCATTGATTCAAACATTTCAAATATAGGTAAACAATTGAAATGGGTATTCAAATTTAAACACATAATGATTTATTACTTCTATATTTTTTACTATCATAATTAAAGACTACTAACCAATGGAATAAAATATTAGGTAAAAGTTAGGAAAGACAGGAAAACATATTCTTACTTTTTCGATATTGCTAAAGTGTATGATAATGATGATCCAACCAGTTATAAGCCTTCTGTCCTTGGCTGTACGAATTACGCAACAAATGTTCTAGCCGAAGCATCAGGGGAGAGACCAGCCGGCCCCCAGACCATATCGGCTAATCCCTTGCATTTCTGCCACGCACGGAATCGGTTGAGAGAATAACATCAAAAGGCTAGTCTATCTGGTGCATTGTTTCGCGGCTATTGTTATGCTGATTACGTAAAAGAACTGTGGTCCAGTGGTATAAACTTGGGCATCGAGATTCTGAGTCAAGCCCAAACGAGGAGAGTTAGCATTTGGATGGGTGACCAATGCATTATGTCTACTCAAAAAAAACTTTTGATTCTAAATTTTCTTAACTGGCTATTAAGCAAAATAACTTTTCAAACAGACGAGAATGGCTTGAAGTGTCTCTTAAATAGAATACTTTAAATTGAATTTAAAAAAGCAGCGTGTAAAGGATTATGGTCTAGAGACGTGGGTAAACGTCATCTCGATTGCGGTTTTTTGAGTAACAGTACAAACATACATATATAGTTTTATTTGATAATGCAGGTCTAATTAAGGGCTAACAATTTAAGGTCATGATAATTATTGCTAGTATGTAAGAATGAAAAAGATAAAAATTCAAATTATTTATGTTAACAGGTTTAAAATAAATTCCAATTAAGGTGGCTAATCTTAGAACACTGCTCAAGTGTGTCACTAAGATTGTTCCATTTTTTTATGGCTTGATACTGCATTGTTTGTTTTCCCCAGTTAAATTTGGGTCGTGGTAAGCGAAACTCGCTTCCATGCCTCGTGTTGTAGCCATGGTCATTGAGCTTATTCAGTTTTATATTTGATGATAATAATCTGTTTTCACATTTAAATATATGTAATCATCGACGGTAGTATCTGCGCTTACTGCGTTCCACCCAATTAAATTCTTTCCGACCATCAGATGCTGAGGAGTGTAGAGGACGATCCAGGATGATCTTTGCCGCTTTGTTGTGCAGGGTTTGAAGAGATTACATAAGCGTGATGTTATCTTTATCTCCTTAAACAATATCACCATAATCCAAAAGCGGTAGGACCAAGCTGTTGAAGTACAAGAGTCTAGCGAATTTAGGCAAAAGATGTTAGATTCGCTTCAAGAGACCAAGGCGTTTGTTGATTTTGGTCATCTATTTTTCAACATGAGCAGACGAAGACATATTGCTGGAAAAGACCACACCAAGGTACTTGAATTCTTGAACTCTCTCGATGACTTAGAGGTGGACCTGTATGGAGATGGTTGAGATGTTGGTTTTTCTCTTGCTTCCAAACAGCATGGCTTTAGTTTTGGTTGCATTCAGGGCTACATGATTTATCTTAAACCAGTCACCAACCAGCTTGAGATCTTCATTAAGCTTATCTTCTATGTCAGGAACTGAGGAGGAGAAATAGTACAAGACTGTATCATCAGCGTATAGGGATACTTGAGAATGGCGAACAACGTTTGGAAGATCGTTGATGTAGACACAGAAGAGGCCCAAGGATACGTCCTTGAGTCACACCAATATTGCATGGTAGTGGCTGTGATACTTCTAAGTCACAAGTAGTGCGTAAGTATCTTGATGACAAGTAAGATTCAAACCATTTGAGATCGTTGTCACGAACACCAACACAGAATACTGGATTTTGTGACTATTTTTTCCGCTTTACGTTATTCACTTAAAAAGACGATTTTTATTACCGTATTCGATAGTGGATCAATTTCGGACAAGTGAATTTTATATGTGAATTTCTGTATACTAGTCTGTTAACTACTAACTTTTAGGGAACATGTCAGTTAACTATAACCCTAACCATGCACATCTTACAATAAAGTTCGAGTTGCGAGTATCCCATTTAGCCATAAGTATACTATTAATTACCGTCATTTGAAAGAAAATGCTCTTCAGTACGGTCATTTGAAAAAGGATACTCTTAAATACGGTCATTTGAATCAAAGAATACTCTTAAATACGGTCATTTCAATCAAGGGATACTATTAATTACGGTGATTTGAATAAAAGGATATTCTTAAATACGCGGTCATATGGAAAAATGGATACTCTTAAATATGGTCAAGGATACCCTTATTACAATGGCGTGTTTCGAGGATAAGACTCCCGTGCTATGAATCAGTTATTTTTAGAAATTATTGATAAACATGGCTTTTATGACATGAAAACGGCTAAGAGAACACAAGGAGAATTGGTAAATTTATGCCACTTATTTTGCCATTTCATTTTCATTTTTATGGAGCAAGAAATCATAAAAGACGCTCGAACATCTCTCACCTGTGAACGTGCAAGATCACGAATATGGTAAAACTGAAATAGAGGGGTCGTGCAGTTACCATAGATACTTTTATGTGTTTTTAAAAGAATGTATATGTTTATTACTGACTATTGCATTGATGAATGGAGCAATTATGGTCCAGATGCCACTGGGAGCCCAACCAGTTTTCCATAAATGTCCTCATTTAGCTTACAAAGCAGATAGTGAGTTAATAATGATTCGAGTGCCCCTTTTCTGAATTTGCACGAACGAGTTTAAGAGTTGTTAGGAAAATCAAAGATCCTTTCACTGGATGTGAACTACATGAGAGCATGTGGAAGCTACTTGTTCACAACACTCAGTTAGTAAAACAGCAACAACAGCAACAAAATAAATTAAATAAATAGAAAGGAAACTTGATGGACCAAACTGATTAAAAAAGCTGATAAGGAGCTTCAAGGTCCTTTCACTGGACGTGAACTCCAACAGACCATGACTATTTCACATCCAGTGAAAGGAACTTCTTCATCATTAGAGTTTGTAATGTTTTGGTCACCGCAAAACAAAAATATCAAATCAATAATAATCATAATAAAATGATAAGAAGAATCATATAGGCCTTTTAACTGTACCGTATTGCGTGACACAATAGTTTCACCAAAAAAGTGACATTCTGCATGATAACAATTTGAAATGTTTTGGTAGCGCAAAACAAACGTGCGAAGAAATGCAAAATAACCAAAGGTTTTACTAAGATCACAACACTCAAAAGTACCCTAGTGTAAGCTTATTTGCTATTAGATTTCACATCGAAAAAAGGCGTCATTCTGAAGCATGTGAAGGAGTGCCGAAAGCCGGAGTTTGACAAACATCACAACACTCAAAGAACACTAGTGTAAACTTATTTTCTGTTACATATCACATCGAAATAAGGCGTGGTTCTGAAGCGTGTGAAAAGTGCGAAATAGCCAGAGTTTAACTAATATGAAAACACTCAAAAGGACAATAGTGTAAACTTATTTGCTATTAGATTTCACATTTAAGCGTCCTTCTGAAGCGTGTGAAGGAGTGCGGAACAGCCGGAGTTTTAAATAGATCACAACACTCAAAAAGACAGTAGTGTAACTTATTTTCCGTTAAATGTCACAACGAAAAAATGTGTCTTTCTGAAGCGTGCGAATGAGTGTAGAATAGCCAGAGTTTTAAAAAGTTGAAAACACTTAAATGGACACTAGTGGAAGTTTATTTTCTTTAGACATCACATCGAAATAAGGCGTCCTTGGAAACGTGTGAAGGATTGCGGAATAGCCAGAGTTTTAAAAAGTTGAAAACACTTAAAAGAACACTAGTGTAAACTTAGAACATTTTGCGTTTTTTTCCGACTTTATCTTGATAGAGAAATTGTTGGACAGCTGTCCTCGTTGCGGACAATTGTTTTGACGTCTTCCATTATGATAAGGAGACTGTAAAAGGTGAGAATCCGTTAATTTATACAACTTATTTTTCTTATCGAAACAGAAATAAAAAAAGACGTTTTAAAATTCCCTCTTTTTGGACATGCCAAATAACAAACTAAAACTAAGAAAACACAGCCTCATACAGTTGCCATTGGATACAGCAATAGAGAAAAAGAAAGTCAGCAAATCGAAAGGGATGATATTCTGTACAGCATCCCTGCATCAATGCTATTCAAGAGAAAACAGAAACGTGAGTAGTGATTTTTGTGTTTGTTCAAAACTACATAATCCATAGAAGGGCCGAAGACTATCCAGATGCATAGCGGTGTCAATTTTCCAATGATGGCGGCCAGTTTCGCTTGGATTCCGATGTAGGATAATGAATCCTCTTTATGTCGAAGAAAATAATGGTAATTTCTTTTATACCTAGTCCAATTTCATAGTCATTGTAAGTTTATTACGTTCCTGTAAATATGGACGTTCTTGCTGCCATAATAGGCATTTATTTTGTCTTTTCCGTTGTTGTATTCACGCGACAGAGCAGTTTCTTGTTACCTGAAATTTAAATAATTTTAGTAGCTCTTTTCTTATCAACATTCAGGTCAATTTTATCCTGATACCGTATGTTTATAGTTTAATATCTAAATTTTCTAAAAATATAAATGTGACCCAATGTGACCCATGTTTTAAGCACTATATTTAGTTTTTGGAGTGTGACTTTATACATTTGGCGGCCAATAATGTGTTGGTGGC